>OY755038.1:105445082-105485082 GCA_963576565.1 Aspidapion aeneum
AATAATGCTAACAGTATATTGACATCTACGCTTGCGCACTTGCGCCGTAAAATAAGACAGACCTTAAGAAAGCTTGTTCTAGACTTTATTAGTGCAAAATAAAAGTAAAAGACTTATTGGAAGTGAAATAAGGTCTGGCACGAATAATGCTAGCATTATATTGACATCTACGCTTGCGCACTTGCGCCGTAAAATTAGGTCGACTTGACTAAAGCTTTTGCTAGACTTTATTAGAACACGAATAAAGTTATGCACTTATTTGTGTAACTTGGCCATACGGTCGGAGAGCGGGCAAGCGAGGAAAACTTTGCGCTGTTGCCAATGCTACCTGTGAGTATGGAATTATAGGATTGAAATATTTTAGGCGGGTTTTTAAAATTATATCTACCCTGTTCTCCTTTTGAGAGGTCGACATCTTCGTCTCTTAAATTACGTAACGCTTTTTGACGATGTTATTTGTTATAGAAAGCCTTAGATTTTTTTTTACATATTTTTGACATATTTCAGAAAAAAAACACAAAAAATAGCTTAATATTCGACATCATGAGGCTTCGGGCCCCCCCAAGAGGCCTCGGGCCCCCCAAGACATATTCCTAGGTGCGCCACTGCTACTGTAATGTTTGTTGGCAATAAAAGATATTCTATTCTATTCAAGGGGTGAAGGGGATGTGTGTTAGAGTATATTTCAAAACGTATATTTCGTTAAATGTTTCTTACGAGTTTAGAATCATTTAAATTAAAAGTTAAATCTATCTAGACTTAAGAAATATTTATGCTTAAAATAAATGAAAAAAAGACAACATCAGTATGTACTGCCCATTCGGCCACACTTTTTAAGTACTTACAAGTATATACAGGGTGTCCCATAACTTAGGGGCCATAGTGCAGCAGGGAATAGACGAGATTATTTCCGATAAAAAAGTTTATATAACATGGGGGTCAACACACATGGGAGTGGAGGGGAGAAGGGTTTTGCAAAAAAAGAAAATCTGTCCCAGCCAACTAAATGCCCAGCTAATTGTGATTCAAACTCTCTTTTTTTGGATAAAATTACAAGTTGGGGAGAGACAGGCTGTCAAAATAACCTCGAAAAATTTATAAAAAATAATAATTAAAATTTTTACAAAATTTTTGCTTACTGATTCTTTTAAAAAATATCAATAATATTTTATTATTATGTCTCCCTAGAGAAGTCATTTTCTTAACAAAAAATATCAAAAAAAACATTGCGTTTAATATGGCATTTATAAAACTTTATACCAAAAAAATGTTTTTTTCTAAAAAAAATTGACCGCATGATTTTTTTTTAAAATATTTTTATTTAAAATTATTGCTTTTGTTCTACTACACGACTTTGCTTAATTTCATATTTTTTCTGCGTTTTTTTAAAAAGTTATTACCAAAAACAGTAAAAAAACTGACAACTGTGATGGTATGTATCTCGACAAAGAATGAGTTCTGACCCATGCATTATATGAACTTTTCTATCAGACATGACCTCCTCTATCACCTGATGGCATATGGCCCCTAAGTTATAAGACACCCTGTATAGTAATTTTGCGCCGAAACCTGGAGATTAAAATGTATTATGAAATTGGCAATCAGTGCTATATCTTGAAATCCCTTGCAACCCGTTATACCGCCCCAAGCACTGTTGCGATTTGTACAGAGAAATTCTCGCTCGACCTCTTCGTTTCTACTTTGTAATTTAGGGATTGCAAAGGGTTTTAATAGATGGCACTAATAATCAAGCCGTAGATATTTTACCTCTAGCTTTCGGCGTAAATTAACTTTATATACTAGTTGCAAAAAGTTAGCAAAGAGTGTAGCGGGACGGGTACATACCTACTAATCTTATGTGACTTATCTATGCAACTATTAAAACAATTTTTTAAATAAAAATTTTCCAAAAATATATTTTTTTAATTACCTTCACTGTCCTCCTTTTGGAAGATCGAAATTGGTGTAAACCTAACCTTGGCCAATTAATCGAAAACGTATTTTAACCTGTTCAGGCACGTCCAGGTTAGGACACGGTTTCGATCAAATGACCAAGGTTAGGTCAACACCAATTTGGCCGTCCCAAATCAAATTGAGGACAGGAGAGCTATAATTTTATTTTATTCAATAAATTCCAAAAAAAATTGGCAACGTCGCGGTGCCGTGTCCATACACGCTCTTCTCGTTTCTTACGACGGTTTCTTGAAGTTTGTAAGCTGAGCTGTACCTTTTTTCAATTAACCATTTATCAGTCCATGTTTTTGGTGTTCTCTGTTTGTTTTCTTTGAGGGTGCGATCATGATTAACGCCGTGTGCACAAAATACAGTCAGCATCTTTTTATTTAAGACAATGACAGTTTTACTTTTAATAGGGCTGTCTAACAAAATATATGATCCAATCCAAGATGTCTTCCATAGGACAAACAAACGGATTTTCCATAAGCCGTAATGTTAACAAAAACGTAAATTTTACAAAAACGACAAGAGCTTTAGTCTCAAAAATTATTCCGTTTTAAGATGAATTCTTTGTGCATATGGCAAAAATGCGTTTTTCTTAAAAATATTAAACTAAAGGGAGTAAATCTGAAATAAAAGGGACCATGTTTTCTTTAAAAAAGTAGGTTATGTTTTTGTTTATTTTGTTTTTTTTTAACTTTTTTTCTAGTTTTTTTTACTTATTTTAAATTATTACATGGGCGCACCAAACGCGGGGGGCGGTGGGCTCGGGGCCCGGACCCCCCAAACCACATATTTTCCATATATTTCATGAATAAACAAAAAAAATAGCATAAAGTACGACATCATGAGACCTCTGAGGGCCCCTCAATGGTATCGGGCCCCCAAAGGTTTCGGGTCCCCTCAAGACATATTTCTGGGTGCACCACTGATTAATATGATTTCATTGAATATGAAGTTTTTTGACCAATGAATCAATGAACTATCAGCCCAAGGTAGGGGAAAGTGGATAAATAGTTCTATTCGAAGAGCTCATTTCAAGGCTCTCTCAACAGAGAAGAAATTGAAATAGACTAAACTTTCTCTAAACATTTCTCATCAGATTCAGGTTTTCTATTAGGACCTTTTGTAATATGTTTATTTAAAAATAAATAAGTAAACATTATATAAAAAAACTTAAAATACAGTTTTTCCTTGTCATTGGCCTCACACACCATACATCACCATATGTTTTTCCATGAATTATAATACATAGGGCTTAAGTACAGTCAAACTTAAGGCTCATTAGCTCACAACAGTACTGTTCAAATTTTACAACAGGGCCAGAGAGGACATGACAGGACCCAATATTCTCTGTTGTATTACTACTGTTACTATTACTTTTATTACTGTTTTTTTGTAACAATATTCGCTCAATTATGTATCTAAAAGTTTACGCAAATAAATATATACTCTACTACAATTGGGTATAACAGAATATGACAGGACCCATCAGGACTTAAAGTTTTTTTGATAGAAATTGAAAAAAAAATCTGAGAAAACTTAACCTCAGATGTACCGTAAGCACTTAAGCGCGATCATGCGTTTAATCGCGATTAAGTCTTTGTTGCTCACATACAAAACAACAAAGAGGGAGAATGGATTAGCAAAGCCTTGTTACGGTGCATCTCAGGGTTATTTGTTTTGCTTGTGGT
This sequence comes from Aspidapion aeneum, assembly GCA_963576565.1. Classification (NCBI taxonomy): domain Eukaryota; kingdom Metazoa; phylum Arthropoda; class Insecta; order Coleoptera; family Brentidae; genus Aspidapion; species Aspidapion aeneum. Next base: position 105,448,733 of record OY755038.1, read on the forward strand.
CGTCAAAGTCAACAAATATAACTTTTTTGGTTATCTATTTTTTGATGCCATAAAAAAAAATTGCTGAGAACAGTACTGTAGAAATTTCACAACAGGACTTGTAATAGGTCCGGCCGAATGCTATACAAATTTTACGGTGTACAAGTTATAGAAAAAGTCCAGCTTCAGGTGTCAAAAAGCATGGAAATAATGGAAAATTTGCACCAAAATAGTTTAAGATAAAAAGAGGTTTTAGTTAGAGAGATTGTCAAATTTACCAGTTTATTCTACTAATTGTTTTGAGGTCTGTAAAATAAATATTTATTAAAGAAAAAGAAACTTTGATGATACAGGACTCCACTGGACACTATACAGGACGCTACACTACCAAGAATTTATCTAAGAGTTCTGTAGGATGGTGTACAAATTTGGTTCAGCTCATTACCCACACTTTAACCTCATATCGTTTTCCTTTTCTTTTTTCTCTGGACCCTTTTTTCAACCAACTGTTTTGAAACAATAATTCATTCAGGAGGGACCCAGTCAGGATCATTGCTTTATTCTAGTTTTGAAAGTTGCTTGCCTAGAATAGTAAAAAAGTCATAGGGAAATATTTCGTACAGTTTAACATTTAACATGTTACACTTCTGCAAAAGGTCCACTCGAGTACAAAAAAAGATCCCAATAGAAAATGTTGCCAAAATGGCAGTTACATATTTATCCAAAACAAAGCTGACAAAAAACTTTTGAATATTTCAATTTTTCCTCTGTTAAGTCAGGTAATAGAGCACTTATCCACTTTCTTTGAGCTGATACCTAGTTCATTTAAATCAGGATGATTTTTTAAGGTCAAAATACTTGGCATTCCATCAAAACTAACATTTTCAAGATAGATCTCCATAGCTGCACAGTTCATAACAGCACAGAAACTAATAATAATGATTCAAACTGAGTAAAAAACTGAAAAAAGTTTAAAAAACAAAAGTAAATAAAAACATAACCTGACTTTTTGAACAAAACATGGTCCCTTTTATTTAAGATTTACTGGCTTTATTTGATTTTTTTAAAGAAAAACGCAACTTTCTTAAGGGTCAATACTAAAAACAGCATCTTTGTTGTAAATTAAATCGTTTCACTTTTTTTTTAAATTACGTTTTTGTTAACATTGCAGCTTATGGGACATCGCTTTGTTTGTCCTATGGCAACCATTGAACAGCTGATGGTGACAGTTCGTTAGACAAGCTAATTTTATACCAACATGACATATCTATTTAATTTTTGAAATATTTCTGGTTAGGAAATATGTTTATATAATGTCAAAGTCACAAAAGTATAACTGCGTATGGCAAGGACAATATATAATGAGGACGGAACCCCATTATTAGAAGCCAAGTTTTTCACTAAACTTTAATTTGATTAATAATAGTTATCAATATTATATGTCCATATTATGTCCAAACAAATACAAAAGGAACCTCTTTATTGTTACAAAATTCTATGTGATTCTATTACATTTCTTGGTCCCTGCAAAGAATAACATAAATTGGGTTCATTTTTTAAGTTATTAGCGGGAAACTCCTTTCGATTGAAATAAGCCAATAAAAAATACCAAATTGACAAATGACAGACAGAAGACGTCCGGTGAACTCCCGGCGCGTCTGGTTAAAATTCACACGGTAAAGGATCAGGCACACCTCTTATGGGATTTCTGTAATCCGTCAAACTTCATGACATTTTGGTATGTTGTAGAAACCTTTCTTATCAACAGTTTTTATGGGCCCAACTCAAATTAATGACCAGTTTTTGAAATACAGGGTGTTCAAGTGATAATGTCCAAGAAGCATAATGGCTCTTTAGACGAGATTTCCAAACATATACGCAATGTTAGTATTACATATATATACAATTTATTTATTATTTTCAATCTGTACCTTTAAAACATTATCTACAGAGTGTTTAACTAAATATTGGTCGAAAGTGTTAATAAGAAACATGCGTTAGTGTGTTTTAGATTAAATCTTTCGTATCAAAAGTTCTTATGTGCCAACTTAAATGAATGACCAGTTTTTAAAATACAGGGTAATGTAAGTAGTAATGTCCAAGAAGCATTATAGCTTTTTAGACGGGGTTTCCAAACACTTACGCAATGTTACTATTTCAATTGTTTACGATTCATTTATTATTTTCAATCTGTACCTTTAAAACATTGTCTATAGGGTGCTTGAACAAATATTAGTCAAAAGTTTTAATGAGTAACGAGCATTATAGCTTTTTACAGAGCACGGCACAGATGCACAAAATATTTAAATATTTCTTAAAAGTATTTCAAAAATGATATTTGCCACACTCTGTAATAAATTTAATACTTACTAAGTCAAGAATCATTAAAAAACTAATAAATAATCTATATGTAATAGTAACATTTCGTTTATGTTTGGAAAACCCGTCGTCTAAAGGGCTATTATGTTTCTTAAACATTATCACTTTCAATAATCTGTATTTCAAAAACTGGAAATTAATTTATGTTTGGCCCATGAGAACTTCTGATGAGCAAGGTTTGATCTACAGCATACTATAGCTTGTTTGTCATTAAAACATTCGACTAATATTTACTTAAACACCCTTTAGATAATGTTTTAAAGGTACAGATTAAAAATAATACATAAATCGTAAATATATGTTGTAGTAACATTGCGTTTATGTTTGGAAACCCCATCTCAAGAGCTATTATGCTTTTTGGACATTATTACTTTCAACACCCTGTATTTCAAAACTGGTCAATAATTTAAGTAAAGCCCATGAGAACTTCTGATGAGCAAGGTTTAATCTACAACATACTAAAGCTTGTTTCTCATTAAAACTTTCGACTAATATTTACTTAAACACCCTATAGAAAATGTTTTAAAGGAACAGATTTAAAATAGAAAATAAATCGTAAATATATGTAATAGTAACATTGCGTATATGTTTGGAAAACCCCTCTAACGTGCTATTATGCTTCTTGGACATTATCACCTTCAATACCCTGTATTTCAAAAACTGGTCATTAATTTAAGTTGGGCCCATGAGAACTTTTGATCAGAAACGTTCAGTCTACAACATGTCAAAATTTCGTGAAATTAGACGGATTACAGAAATCCCTTAAGAGGCGTGCCTGATGCTTTTAATCCGAATCATGAACGCACTCCGGATGGGGACGACTGTATTAAAAGCGCGTTCCAATAACTCTTTTTTCCGACCCCTTTTAAGGTCAAGCACTATTGAAATAAAGTCGTTGCCGTATTAATGCTAACCTTACTTTGGACTTTCCAATAAGTCTCTATTACCATGAAACCAATCCGAATTTGTTATACACCATTTAAAAGTAAATTTTATTATCTACAATAAAGTATAAAACACATTTTTTGATAAAGGGCTTGGTTTTTAAGAAAATCGAATAAAATATGTAACAGAATTAATTTTTTTGGTATGATGTACGTATTTTCAAGAGAGTTTTGTTGATATTTCGCTGAATAGTTTGTGTTTTTTGGATTGTTTCAGTGCAGTGCTACTAAGAAAAGACAAAAAAATAAACATTTTCGCGTTTGGTTTGTTAACAGTGTGTAAAAATTCGATTCAGGACAGAGAAGAACATTTGTTTACAGGGTAAAAAAATGGCCACGATTTTCTTAGCAAATGGGCTTAGATTTTAAGCCTTACAAAAGTAAAAAAAAAACAAATTAGCACACACAATATTTATTTCTTTGTGCTATGAAAATATCATTAACGAATAGGTTAATGGAAAATATCAAATGTATTTTAAACCTAATTAGTAACTAGTTTTGTTAAAAGTTGTAAACTGATTTTCTTTAATAAATACTTGAAATACAAAAAAAAAAGAAATATTGATTTGAAAAATAACTTCCACGGTAATTTTTTTAGCTCACTTTGCCTGGAAGAATCTGTGCGGTTGCTGTGTGCAAAAACAATCAGTTTGAAGATTGTGAATTGAAAAGGAATATTTTTCTAAATGAAATATTATTATTTATATTAATATTTTCAATTTATTGTATGTATCTGTACTTTTCTTTTTTTTTGTAAAAATGTAATAAATACTTTTTTTATGTTCTATAATCCCGTTTTTAATTATCTACCAAATAATTTCTTAACGTGCTTTAAAAAGCGGTTGTAATAATTAAACTATACATTCCCAGACAGCACACTTCGTCCCAGGGACGTACATTTTATGTCCAATTTACGTCGGTACCCTGGGACCAATACGGTACGTACAATTGTGTACGTACATAGTACGTACACTAGGTACGTACATTTGACGTCAGTACACCTCGTGCCAATTAGGTATGTACTATGTACGTACAAGTGTGTACGTACATAGTACGTACATTATAGGTACGCACATTTTACGTACATTTTACGTCGGTACTTCTTGGACCAATTAGGTATGTACTATTTACGTACATAGTACGTACATTTTAAAGATGCGCTTCCGAATTTTACCTTAAAATGAACGTACCATGGACGTACCTACTAGGAGTTTTACATACATTACTCCATTTTAGTTGAATTTTTCGTCCCCTGTGGATCCATAATGGGACGTATAAAAGACGTACAGAAATAAAGGCCCAAAGTACGTCGAATGTACGTACATAGTACGTACAAATCGAAGGAAATTAATGGCCAAAGTTACGTCCCTGGGACGTACACATGTGGACGTAGGTCGACAAATGTACGCCTACTATGTACGTACATACGTCGCAGAGTTACGTACTATGTACGTACATAGTACGTACTTGTGCTGTCTGGGTTATGTGCATTTATTTTCTCTTTGTTTTTGTCTCTTTGTGCTTTTCTTTTTTTTTAAATAAATCAATAAATTTTTCGTCTATATTTCCGTTTTTAATTATTATCGCAAAATAATTTATTTACATAATTTTAAAACAATTGGACAAATAATATAGGTACTACGACATTATGTGTAGTCTTTTTACTTTAAGTATTTAAATTTAATTTGTTTAACAGATAATTCAAATATAAAATCATATATCATCCTTTTATTTAATGTAAAGACAATATTTTTGAATGTACAATTCCTCAATCTTGCATAAAATTTAATTTGCATAAAGAAAATAGCACATAAAATCCAATATAACAATAGGCGCGCTTTCTGCCCAGCACAAATGGTGACGTAACAGCGAGTTTGACCTTGAACATCGATTGCAGACAGATTCGGCAAACTGAGCAATCCTGTCTAGTGTATAATCGTTGAGAGTCGCCGACCTGTCTAGCAAGGCCAGGCAGGTGTGCGCGCGCAACTTGTTGTATTTGCGAAATCTGTTTTCTTTGCTGCTTTCTAAATTACTTTTCGGGTACTCACTGCGTTTTTATATAATCCAAGGTAACGACTTTCACCAAAACACTTTTTCGAAATTGTCTAACACTTTTTCTAACTGAAAATAGCCTTTAAAATGGACCTGTCTTTCAGCACATATTCTGTGATGAGGGCAGGACCGGAATCCTCCATGTGCCCATAATTGGCAAAATATATATGTATATATATATATATATATATATATATATATATGTATATATATATATATATATATATATATATATATATATATATATATATATATATACATATATATATAAAATATGTAATTGCAACTTATGTATCGTCAAAGAAAAGAAGAATTTTATGCCCGCGGCGTAGAAATAAAAGGACGAGCCGCCAGGCGACAGTGTTCTCGCCATGGCCGAGAGCGTTAAACGCAATTTATGACTAAGATACATACAGCATTTTATGCAAATCCATGCTTTTAGAAGGCAAATATTGGAAAATAAAAAACGGAAATAAAGAAAAATGATGCATAAATGCTTTTACTATAAACAAATCATCGTCTCCCAGACTGACAGACAGGCAGAATGACAGAGATATAACCATCACAAAATGTGGTGGTAAAGCCTTTTTTGATATAAAAATCCAATTTTGAGTAAAAATTATATGTTTTGTTTTGACGATCCCAATAGCCTTCTATACCTACTATATTAAGGACACTCATCGTAAAGGCAAGCCTTGTAGGAAGCGAAGTCAACGTCAGGCTTTTTATTTTTTGGTTATTATCTTTGACATGTTTTCCTCCACAGTATACCAATTAAAAAATAGTAATGACAAATCAGCTTTGCCGCCAAATATTTTTAGCGCCACACCCGGTACTTTTAGTACAGGACAATAGGTCCGCGATGGCGCTATCCCAACAGAAAATGTAGGGTCACTGCATCACGAAGACGTAGTGTCTTCTTAGGGTAGCGACACGACAGCTAAATATTTTTGGTTATATGACGAATCTGACACTGTCAGGAGCGTAGCTTTTTTTGTATTTAAAAAAATAAAATGGTTTACAAATGCTACGTAAATAACTGTCCGTCACACTCGGCATATATATTTAAAGTGTCCAAATAAACAAATCATTCAAATAATGCTTTTCAGATTGTCGAATAAAAACTATGTTTTTTATGATTTTAATATTTATTAGGAAATAAAAAACCAAAAATTATTTGACATGTTTTATAAAATATAGAAAACTATTGTTGCATTTATTCTAGAGGGCATAAAAGTTTTTTGGATCATATTTTTATTTGATCAAAATACAAAAAACAAAAAGCTATCATGATACACGATAATGGTTATTCTGTTGCTTCCAGCTGGGCAGAAGTTTACTGTACTTTGCTGATGACTTGGTTGGTTTCGATTATTAATATTGTATCCTTTGGCATAGCCTTCATATAAAGGAACCATTTAACTTTCTAGACTTCTCCAGGGTGAAAAACAGGAATACCCTTTCGGTGAAATATTCGACATTCTCTTTATTGCATCATTTTTGGTACTCTGAAATCTGCTTTCTTTGGCGGCCTTTTCGATGTCCATCTCAAAGTAGGAATAGCCTTTATTCTTTGATCCCTCGTTTGTTCCATCTTTAAGAAATTTATTTCGAACTTTTTCTCAACTAAACCTATTTAGTTTGTTTTAAAATAAATATTACTTTTTGCACATTTTTTCTATATTTGTTAGCGTCTGATTGACTTTTGTTTAATATCTACCATAGCAACGCGCTCAAAGCTCACCAAAAAAATGAAAACTATCACTGCCCGCTGTATTATTATATACTATATATTTTATGATTATTATTATTTTTAGTATATAAACATTGGCATTAAAGTCCCTTTTAATCACTTAACAAATTATAGCCGTCCTTCCTGTCAAGCTTCAAAATTCTCGCCGCGGGATTAAAAGTACACTGTAGTCCCCAGGTTTGTAATATACCTAGTATTATTTTATAACGGTTACCAAAAGAAAGCAGGCGGCGCATAAAAGGTCGAAAGTACAAAAGATCGAAAATACAAAAGGTCGGAAGTAAAAAAGGTCGAGAACATAAAGTCTAAAATACAAAAGGTCGAAAATACAAAAGGTCGAAAATACAAAAGGTCAAAAATACAAAATGTCGAAAATACAAAAAATCGAAAGTGCAAAAGGTCGAATATACAAAAGGTCGAAAGTACAAACGATTGAAAATACAAAAAGTCGAAAATACAAAAGGTCCAAAATAAAAACGGTCGAAAAACAAAAGATTGAAAAACAAAAGGTCCCAACGAAAGATCGAATGTTGCTATACTCTAATGATTGCCAAAAAAAGGCTATACTACAGACACATAGGCATACAAACACACACACATACATGAACACATACATGCACACAAACACACATATATGCAAGCACACACCAAACTTTTTCTTCGAAATTTTTTCGAAAACAGTTTCTTTTGTTCAAAATCCATTCCTTCAAACGGAAATTTATTTAAAAGCAATAGGTCGAAAACATTTTCTACGAATAGAAATGTGTTCAAAAGCATTTTGTTCAAATAGAAATTTCTTCAAAAACATTTTTTTTGAATACAAGCTTTTCGAAAAAAGGAGTTCTATACCTGGATTTCCAAACTTAACACAACTTATATAGTTCGACTAAGGGGTCCCTTTTTAACATATTTTCTCAAAAAAAAACTTTCCCGACTACTTTCCCGGGATATTAGAGGGTGTAAAACCGAACCGAACCAACCCGGCACATTTTTTCGAAAAATTATTTACTTGAATTAGCTTCACTGTCCTTTTTTTGGGAAGTCGAAATTGGTGTTTTTCTAACCTTTGTCAATTGCTCGCAAACGTATCCTAACCGGTCCAGATATCCCCTGACCTTTTTCCATCAAAAAAATGTCCCCAAGTCACAGGTTTGCGCTCAATTGAGAAAGGTTAGAATAACACCGTTTTCAACCTCCCAAAATGAGGACCGGAACTAACTTCGGATGGTTTGGTTCGGTTGGGTTTCATACCCTCTAGGATCCCGGGAAAGAAGTTACGGAAGTTTTTTTACAAGAATATGTTAAAAAAGACCCCTTAGTCGAACTATATGAGTTAAGTTTGGCCTATATAAGTTAAGTTTGGCAAGCGAGGTCTAGAATTTTTTTTAGAAAAATTTGTTTTATCTGTTTTGAACAAATTTCCAATTGAAGAAAATGTTTTCGAACAAAATTCCGTTCGAAGAAAACGTTTTCAAACAATTTTCCATTTGAAGAAAACGTTTTTGGAGAATTTTTCGTTTGCAGAAAATGTTTTTGGATAATTTTTCGTTCGAACCAAAAAATCGAAAACATGAGTGCCATTTCTTAGGTCGATGTCTAAAAGCATACATATGTAGTAAACTTTTTTATCATATTTTTTTGTTCTTTTAAATATTATAAATAAATTTAATATTATAATATCCAGATAGTGCCAGATACCGAAAAAAAAACAATAAAATACTTAACCTACCTTACAAGTTATTTTTATATCTTTTTTTTTAAATTTAAGTCAGTAGCTCTAACATATGTTTGAATCAGTGAAATTAATTTGACATTTATGAACAAAGCTTTGTCCGTGTCACGTACAGGACCAGAAAAATATGTATTTGGATTATTCAAGATCATATTTGATCTCAAATCTTAAAAAAAAGACTTTCAGATATCGATGTAAAATACAAAAATAAAAGTTTTGAAATATTGTTTAAAAAATCATGTTTTTGTACACAGGAATATGACTTTAGAAAATATAGCAAATTTACAAAAAACGCAAAATTTAGAGTAATCCCACAGAAATGATTTTTTTTTTATCATTGTAGCTAATTACCATAACGAATATTATAACTTATAGTAAAAGTATATGCATTAAATTGTTTTACAGTTTTTTTAAAATATAAGTATTGTCTTTTAATTTAAAAAAAAATATTTTACATGCTGTAGGTACTCTGAGATCGCTTAATAAACTTCTAGAAAAATTGTAGGTACTCTAAAAATGCCGAGCCTAATTTAAAAAATTGTATAAAAATTGCGTGTAGGTACTCTAATTATTCCGAGGTAAGTTGACGAGTCGCCCATGGAAATTCCAAGGCAGGTCACGTGGGCTTGTCGCTACCAATGGAGACGCCAGGCTTCCAGGATGCAGTGACCCTAAGAAAATGCACCGTTAAGCCCTGTATCCTGCGTGTCTTTAAATGTCTTTTGGAATTTGAATTTGTCAAGCACTTGATGTGCACATTGATAAAACTCATAAAACTTGTCAAATTTGTTTTTCGCGAAGATTTTTTTTATGTTGCGAAGTGAATTTTGTTCACATTTCTTTTGAGATAAAAATCCAAATAAAATCGGTGTGTTTGCGCTCTATCACGGGAAACTGAAATCTTGCAGAGCAGAGCGATGATCTCTCTCAAAAAAGGTTTAGAATGAGAGGTGCTTGTTGTGTTACGGTTCGGTTCGGTGTAAGTGTAATAGTTACTGATTTTTAATGTATTCATACTTATAATTATGATTAAAATAAATTATTATTTTATTATGCAAAAAACCATTTTTTTGGACTTTATTTTATTATCTTTCAAAAAACAAAGAATGTCAACAAAAAATTGAGAACTAACTGACCTGTATAATAATATACAAGGAGCAGAGCGCAAAAATTAGTTCAAACAAACAGCTAGGGGATGGTAGAGTCCCTGTATGTTGACATATTTGGATATATTAGAGTCGCGACAAGCCCGACAATCATTCTTGAATTTGCGTCTAGGTTATGTTATTTTCATTGGCGTGGTATGAGTATATTACTTTATTGAAAATTAGCAACGGAAAATTATTAAGGCCTCCCAATACAGAGGGCCCAAGCAAAACCCCCTGTGTATTAGATATGTATGTATACCGGGGTGCGATGTAGTAAAATAAATCCAGTATTAAAATCAACAATTTGATTTTATCTGAATGTTTATCATTTCATTATTTTAGGTATTTTTCCTAAAGAAGTCTGAAATTTTTTTATTATGTATATATTTAATTATAAAATACTATATAATTAGGTAACATCCAAAGTGCATATCACATTGTCAATAATTTTGTAACTATTTCCTAAATAAAGTAGTTTATGATTTTTTTATTATTATAATAACTGCTTTGGAAGATTTTAGTCCCCAGTACACCGGTCTATTTTTTAAGTGATGAGTAACAGGCAGAATTTTCGTAAGTAGCAAGCAAAGGTTTTTTGATAATAAACATGAAAAAACGTTCGTCCTATAAATTAGATACTTTAACGGCAGCGCCGTGTCTCCCAGGCCAGACGTCAAAATTACGAGAAAAGTTATAGTAATGTTAAAAGTAAATGGCTCGGTACGGTGATCATAGCGTAGGTGGCAACCCTTTCTTTTAGGGATAGTATATATATAGTAAGACCACAACTGTTGCCTTACAGTATGGCGTTGGGTCGTCAAAGGCTAGATGAGAAAAAGCTTGATAAAAAATCCTGGCCCTCCAAGTAGGGGGTTGAGGCATTAGACTGGTTCTCTAATACTTGTAAAACAAAGCAATTACCAAAAAGCCTAAACAAAGCCTCGGAGCAATGGATGGAAACTCTCGAAGACGAAAAAAGCAAAGACAAAGGACTATGAATATAGCTACATGGAACGTACAGGGAGTGAATCAAAAGTTGGACATTATTGCAAGTGAAGTACAGAATTGTAAGATCGATATTATTGCACTCACAGAGACAAAAAAGAAAGGAACAGGTACGAATAGTGTCGGCAATTTTGTCCATATATTCACTGGAGTCCCAAAAGAAAGCAGAGCAGCCAGAGGGGTATCCTTGTTAATAAAGAAAAATCTAAAGAATAAAATTACAGACTACGATTGCATTAGTAAAAACATACTTCGAGTGAACATGAAGAAGCTTGGACATAATATAAGCATAATAGCAGTCTACGCACCATCAGATGACGAAAGAGTAGCTACAAAACAAATGTTCTTTGACCAACTGGATGAGACTATCACCAAAATCGGTAATACCAGAGAAATAATTATGCTTGGCGATTTTAATAGCCGAACTGGTAGACAAACCCAGAGCAAAGTGATAGGACCATTTGGAGAGGAAATAACAAATGATAATGGCTTAAGACTGATGCAATTGTTTGAAACCCACAACCTAAAAATAAATAATGGTTTTTTTAAACAAGGATATTCATCGATATACCTGGATTCAGCCAACAAGAAATCTTAAATCAATCATTGATTATGCTATAGGTGGACAACACTCGCAATTAAAGTGGTATGATGTGCGAGCACTTCGTGTTGTTACCTGTGGATCTGACCACCATCTGGTACAAGCAAAAATATTATTCCCATTAAGAAAAACAAATAAGGACGAAAGTATTAGAGAAAATGAAAACCTAGAGTGCATCGAAGACAATCAAAAATACAACTTTAGAAGTCTAGAAATCGAAAGTACTCAAAGATTGTATCAGAACCGATTAGATCAAAAATTAATAAACACAAATCACTCATTTGAAGAGATATATACAAACATAATAAAAAGCTTGAAGGAAGCAAGCAACGAAGCTGTTGGATACCAAGATAATAGAAATAACAGGAAGATGTGGTGGACGGAGAAAATACAGGAAATGGTCAAAGAGAAAAAACGCACATACTTGAAATGGCTCAGTACTAAAGAGCAAAGAGACCTATAAATATACAGGGAAACCAGAAGACAGCTAAGAAGTTTGATACGCACAGAAAAAAATGAAATGTTCGAGCGCAAATGCCACGATATAAATACACACGTAGGAGGTAGGCAGAGCTCTGAAGTATGGAAATTCATTTCTACAGTAAAAAACCCAACAAAAGAAAAAGTAAACATCCAGATCATCAAACCAGAACAATGGACAGAACGCTACAAGGGACTGCTGCAGGAGACGAGACCCGAATATCTAACAGCCTCTCCGAGGAGAGACATAGAAGTACATGGAGAGGAAGTAATCATCGAAAAAGAAATGATAAAGAATAGTATAAAAAAGCTTAAATCCGGAAAAGCTAGCGAACCTGGGGGAATATATGCTGAAATGCTCAAATATGGATCAGAGAAACTACTCGAAAATCTCACATATATTATCAATCAATGCATAAACGGACATCCAGTACCTAATGATTGGAAAATTGCATTCATATCCTCAATACATAAAAAAGGAAACAAGCTGGATTGTAACAATTACAGAAGAATTTCAGTCACCAGCACTCTAAGTAGATTGTACGGTAGGATTCTTAGAGATCTAATAGAAAATGATTTGTTTCGTGCAGGCAGATCTTGTAGTGATAATGTTTTTTGTCTTAAACAAGTAATTGAGAAAAGAAGCGCCAGAAATATAGAGACTCATGTTACCTTTGTGGACCTACAAAAAGCATATGATACCGTTCCAGTAGAAAAATTATGGACGGTGTTGGAACAAACTAATATCAATCATACATACATAAAAGCGATAAAAGAACTATACAAAGGGTCAAAATCTAAAATTAAAATTGGAAATCGACTTTTAAAAGAATTCCTGGTAACAAAAGGCTTAAGACAGGGATGTTGTATCTCTCCAACTCTTTTTAAAATATATATCGCAGTGGCTCTAAAAAACTGGAAACGTAAATTGCACGGCATGGGAATACAACTTAACGACCGATTTACTATATACACACTACAGTTTGCTGACGACCAAGTAATTGTAGCTAATGATAAAGAAGACATGGAGTATATGATGAGAAAGTTAACGGAAGAATACGAAAATTGGGGACTAACAGTGAACGTGGACAAGACACGGTACTTATGTATTGGAAACGGATCCAGTGAGTTAGAACTAGACAATGGACAAACAATATCTCCATGCAATGAGTATGTATACTTGGGTGTCACATTTGATAAGACAGGAACAGACTGTAAAGAATTGGAAAAAAGAATAGTAAAAGCAAAAAAGGTTATTGGATGTCTTAACAGTATTTTATGGAGCAGAGAGATCAGAAAGAATGTAAAATTTAACATATATGAAACAATGGTAAAAAGCACGCTGTTGTATGGAATAGAGACTTGTCGCGAAACAGAAAAATACAAAACAAAAATGGAAAGTGTCGAAATGGATGCAATAAGAAGATCAATGAGAATATCTAGATTAGATGACATAAGAAATGAGATCATAAAAGAAAGAATGGGAATCGAGGGAAGCATAACGGATGACATCAATAAAAGGCTACTGACATGGTACGGCCATGTATAACGGATGAACGACGAAAGATTACCAAAACAGGTCCTAGAGTGGCAACCAGTAGGGCGCAGAAAAAGAGGACGTCCTAAACTAGAACGGCAACAGTCAATCCAAAGATCAATGAGTCAAAAGAATCTGACAGAAGATGATTGTCAGGATCGAAGGAGGTGGAGAATAGGCGTCGGACAACGTAGAAAAACGTTCTAAACCGACATAGTAGTAGTAGTAGTAGTAGTAAAAGTAAATGGCAACATTGCGTTCAGTTAGGAATTACTCAAGAATTTTCGCAGAGGGGAAAGTTGAAGGTCTCGGCAAAATGAAGTATGCAAAAAAATTCAGCCTGTTACCCATTTCTTAAAATATAGACCGATATACTGTGACAATTTTTTTATATTGACTTTTTTTTTAATAAAAAGAAAATGTTTAACGATGATTTCGTTTATTCTAATTATAATAAATATAATGATGATAATTTATTGGAAAATATTAGTTCTCTCCAGTGCAAATTATGGTTGAATTTTGGTTCTTATTCGGCGAGAACTTAACAATCACATCAATTTGTCAATATTTTCTGATGGAAATAGCTTTAAAATAGATAAAAAGTAGTAAAATGAGAAATTCCAAAAATGTTCCAACACCATGTACTTTAAAATTAAATTGTCGTTTTCTTTTTTGTACAGTTCAGTTTTTTCCATATGTTCGTTGAATTTTTGTAAAAGCAGGGTTCCTTTTTTTCTAGACTAAATATTATAGAAACAACTTGCTGCTTCAGTGACACGTAAACTCTTCTTGTGCAAAGTGGTCCTAAAAAAAATTTTTGTTTTTAAATAACATTCTAAAAAGAACTTGTATATACAGAGATTTGTGGGAATTTTTAGCAAATGAAATAAAAAACGCTTGAAAACGTCAATTTTGTTTGCCAGAGGACATTTTCTGAAATTATTTGATACATTTTTGAGATATTTATATTTAAAGTTATATTATATAGGCAGTGGCGTATGCAGTAATGGATCCTGAGTGGAGGGACTCGAGGGCGGATCGATATGCAGAGATGGATTACGAGGGGTTGAGCACAAATCGATACATTTTAATCTTTTAATATTTTAGGGGTAAGTCTTCGCCCACCCCCCTTGCGTACGCCACTGGATAAGAAGATAAGTCAAGTGGCACCTTACTAGGGCTTTTAATATCTACCGCTTTAAGGCGCTTTGTTTTTCAAAAATCGATCAATTTATCTATAATAAAAAAAACCAATGAACGATTTTAAAAAACCCATCAAAACAAGGCGAGACTCGAATCATATTCCCTATCTATATAAGCGCTCAAAAGATGTCCCTCTCGCAAAGAAAATCGACGTGACCAAGAGTTTTTCTCAAAAGTTGCAAAAAATACTTACAAACTTAGTTTCATTTTAAAAGTTAAAAGAAAACCCCCTGTATAATAGCTAGCGGAACACTTTTGTTATATAATAGGATGCTTTATGTTTATGTTTTACATATGCGGATGTACTAAACTTTATAAATTTCAAACCAGCCAAAGTGCTCCTTTTATTTCAAATCCTATTGTTAATTTTGAAAAGCTACACTTACCTCTAAAATTTTGGTATTAGATCAAACTTTTGCTGATGTACTTCTAATTTACTCCCCTCCCTTATACATGTAAAATTATTTAAAAGTAACATTACCTACTTCTAGAAATGCTAGAGAGGTGAGCTTTTTAAGACTGAAAGACACTATGATAAAACTATAGAAAAAATATAAAACACCAATATTTTAATTTACTTCCCTCTCCTATAAATGTGAATTTATATAAAAGTAACATTGCCCACTTCCAGAAACGCTAGAGAGCTGAGCTTTGCAAGGCTGATAGAAACTATGATAAAACCATGGGAAAAAATTTAAAAACTTCAAAAATTTTCGTTTACTCTCCTCCCCTATAAATGTCAAATTATGTAAAAGTAACATTACCCACTTCCACAAACGCTAGAGAGCTGAGCATTGGAAGACTGATAGGAACTATGATAAAACTATAGGAAAAAATCTAAAAACACGAAAATTTTAATATACTTCCCTCCCCTATACATGTAGAGTTATGTAAAAGTAACATTGTCCACTTTCAGAAACGCTAGAGAGCTGAGCTTCGGAAGGCTGATAGCAACTATGATAAAACCATGGGAAAAAATTAAAAACCTCAAAATTTTAAGTAAGGCATTGCAAAAGTTTTGAACAATATTCCACATATTTTACTACTTTAAAAATTAAATATTATCCGATTCCTTTAAAAAAGAAGTGAAATCATAACAAAAACATTTCATGTAAAAAAAAGCCAAGTACGCGGCATTCCGTAAAACGAATTGAGATAAAAGTAAAGTCAAGTTCTCCAATACAAATTTCAAAATGAAAGTAAGAAACTAGTTTGGAAATGTTTTTCTAAACTTGGCTATTACGACTGTAAATGACTCTTAAGGCCGCTTGACATGGTGCATGGCAATAAAATTTGCAGGCAAATGCATGAAATTTTGCCCAGGTGCATGCGCAGTACAAATCCAGCTGATTGTTGCAGGCAATCCATTTTTATCGGTCCGGTGCCATTTTTTTGCATGCAAACTGTACTCACATGCAAACTGGGGAATTTTTACCTAGATTCTGGGGAATCAATGCATGGCCATGCACAATGTCAAACGAAAAGAAGATTTTTTGCAGGCAACAATTTGACCGAAATTTTTTGCTTGCAAATATTTGCAGCGCGTGATGCACCATGTCAAGCGGCCTTTAGGCACAGTGATAAATTGAACATAAAGAAGTTTGGCTGTAATAGCAAAGTTTAGAAAAACATTTCCAACTAGTAAAAATATTTCATTTAGAAATTTGTATTGACACCTTGGCCTTACTTTTATCTCAATTCTTTTTATGGAATGCCATTTTCGCGTATTTGGCTCTTTTTTACATGAAATGTTTTTGTGTTGATTTATTTTAAACAGGACGTTTCAGTAAGTAAGTAAGTATCTCTAACCGTTTTCAAGTGTTGCGACGCGATTTTATTGCATCACCAAGATAATTAATAAATTAAAAATATTTAATATTGTATTAATCTAAGAAATCATTTTACTGTATCTTGCATTAAGGCTGCTGACGCGTGCAAAAGGTGTGCTCGTATGCTCAGAGATCCGGAGCAAAATAATAAATTAATCAAATTAATTTAATTATAAAATAATCACATGATCTCGAACAATGGACGCCAGGAAGTAGCAAGCCTTCTCCAACCTCTCGATCAACTGAGAACCTTAGTGCACACAGCAAAATGAGAATATCAAAATATTTATACCAAGAGATAGTATTGGGGTTTCATGAATAAGTAAAAAAAAACTGAAAGTTGGTTTTAGAATACAACTTACTAGGTTTGCACATTATCATGTAAGATAATTAAAGAGAACTAATAAATTTATACTCCGAAGTAGCAAAGTGCTACATATAATAATAATAAGAAAATAAAATTATTCAAATTATGGATACATTAAAAGTGCAAACTCAGTGTCCTTAATAAACCTGATTAGTAACTAGTGGCCTTATCGGAGGCGAGGTTACCGAATAAAATAAGATCTTATTTTTTTAACTGCGCATGACCCAGGACCGCATAAATACAAATTAAATAGGTAATTAATAACCACAATTAATATTAACAATTAAGACAAAAAATATATCCAATTAGGTAACATGACCTATATACGTATAATCATAAACAACGGAGGGAAGATAATTACGTAAGTAAAGTAAAGTTACTCTTACCTTAACCGAAGTTAATTTACTAAAACCGAAGTAATATATGAATGCAAGATATAACTAAAATTAACCGAAGTTAATAACAAACAGGGAAGGTACATAACCGAAGTTATTCAATACTAATATATCTACAATCGAGTAAACCGAAGTAAACTACTAACTGAAGGTGAGGTAAATATCTACAATCGAGTAAACCGAAGTAAACTACTAATAAACGTAAGGTAAATATACAATTGAGTAAACCGAAGTAAACTACTAATAAAGGTAAGGTAAACGTAAGCATAACCGAAGTTATCTATCAAAAGAAGGTAAGGTAAGGTAGGTAAATAAATCAAATGAAGGTAAGGTAAACATAAATAAATAAATTGACAGTAATCAGGTAATTTTCTTACTCCAGGTAACCATCAAACGTGTCCAATCACAGTTCAGATAAACCACCACAGAACCAAGGGGTAGCAGTACATATGACTTAGTAGAAATTCATGAGCTGATGTATTCTTGATCCCAGAAAAGTGTTTGCACGCCCAAGACCACGTGCACTTGTACAAAATGTTGCGTGAATACGTCAAAGGAAACTGTTAGCCCGTACAAAGTAGTGTCTGGCCCGTACTAAGGAACACACACAATATCAAGTTCATTAAAGTTCTACTAATTAACAGATTTATATTTAGTAGAAATTGATCAAATTATCATAAAATGTCTCTGGTGATTGGTAAAAGTACCAGCAGCAAGCACTGGTAATCTGGTAAAAATACCGGCATGGAGCCGAAAATTACCAGGCACGCACGCTGATAATCTAGGGAAATTACCAGGTCCACGGAAAAGTTACCAGAAATGCAGAACGAATTACCAGGAATCAAGTCCCTAGGACCATCCTTCTAGTAAATTATAAATAAGAAAAATATATAGATAACTAGATACAAAGTACATATTAATAAAGAAAAGTAATAAAATTAGTTAGTTACCTCTTATGATGTTACGAGGGTCACTGTCAAAATTTGCCGATGTCCATGGCAACAAGGGCAGGAGAAGTCGGTGCCAATAAATCCTCCTCAGGAGAATATCTCAGTGCCAAACCAAATAAATCCATCACTAAACGCAATCAAATAAATGGCACTTCGATAAATGGAATAATAATTTTAGATCCCTTTCGGAAGCCGCAGCTACGGCATAAAATTTTTTTTAATTATTCACTAAAATGGCGACCCCCTGCAACAACTTAAAAGTGAAAGTGAAATTTCGTCGACGGAAATAAGTGATGCAGTCCCACGTTTTGTGTTCGTTTGGACAATGAACTAAGCCAGAAAAATTCCTTTGCCTCTCCTCTCTCTCTGACCAATGGAACATTTTACTCGAATAACAGAAGAGTGAGTTTCCTGAAACAATTGACTGCAGTGCAATCTGTCACGTAGACCACTGACAATACGTCACTTTGCCAGGTTGACTAAATGTGCAGGTCAAAATTTCTGTACTCAAGGCATTGATTAAAATCGCAATCACTTTTACGTAAAAACCAACTAATAGAACGTAACATACAAAATCAAACCAAAATATTATAAATACATCTAAAACTTAACCCATTACTAGGTTTTCTAGCTACGGAATTACCTATCCAAGAGAGAGAAACGTACACCTTATAAAAAAGATAGAGAAGGAAAAAGAAGATACATAAGTCCTTATACGACTACTTTTAATTACAACCAGCAACACTGCACTGGTCTGACGTTTACCATAACCGCACAAAAATCATAGAAAAATACGCAGATGATAAGTTTTGTACTGTGTCAACAAAGATGATTTTTCAAAGTTTAACAAATCAATCGAGAAAATTGTTGCTGTTTTTGTGTTGCATTATGAAGTGGAGACAGTCCCGAACATCCCACAGTATTGGTGACACTAGGATCAAACAGGAAGAACATGGAAAAACCCCTCAAAGGTAGGGTGTTTATTACTAGGTAAAAATAGATGTAATACCACTAATTCATATCTATTTGTAGGTAGATACCTTCTCCGAGACATTGCACAACTAAATAGATCCTAGGTGAAATAAAAGAGGTCACATATAAGTAAACAAAATGATGGAAAACCACAGATAAACATATTAACAAAGTAGACCTTTATGCTGGTCAAAATAGCCAAATAATGGAACTGAATGCACTGCAGAAATGAATATAAGGTAAGTGTAAAGAGCATTACTAAGTAGGGTATAGAAAAGTTACTAAATTAAGCTTAACCTAATACATAAAACATATAAACAAACATAACAAAAATGTGAAAGTGAAGGATAGGACAGGACTATGTGATTGGCCCCGTATCACATAGGGTTCAGAAGAAAGAAGGTTACAGACGGGAGGAATGAACCTTGTCCCTCTAGTAACGTCTGTGCCGCCATAGCAAGCCAGGTATCCATGAAAGAAAATCCCCGGAAAAAACTATATACAAAAGAATTTACGCACCTGAGAGAGCTATCAAGTGCTAGAATTGGCCAATTATGACCAGCAGCCAAACTTAAGGATATTATGTAAGCTCGGTATGAACCAAAGTTGCAAAATTCTAGAAAAGTTTTCGAAAGTTCTCGTTCATTGGTCCCTGCACTCCACAAAAGGACAAAATCTATTCCTTGGACAGTCTCTCAGGCCGAGAAAGTATCAAAAAAATTAACAAACTAACAAAAATGATAGACGGATAGAGAGAAGAAAACTTATATACAAAACTTAACGTATCTTAAAACTAATGGTCAAATTATTGCATTTTAGGTACGCAGAAGTCCCTAAAGGAAGCAGAATAATTATAACCAACTCCAAGAGATAGAAAGAAATAACGTAGCAAAAGTATCATCTCAACATAGATGACAAAAAGTAAGACAGTAGTGCATTCTTACAATAATAAGGTAAAAGAAAGATTGTGTCAACCTTTCTAGGCATAAAAATAATTAAATCAGACATAAAAATAATTAAACTGTATTTTTAGGTAAGAAACTACAAATCAAGACCTCCCTGGAAGTCCAAAGAGATTCCAATAAGCCAAGAAAGATGCCTACTCCACTGGAATAAATTTAGAGTGTTGTAACTTACTTTGTTAATAGAGCATTATATAATTATTAATTTTTGTGACTTTAATACATTTCCTGAGTTTTCTTACTAAATTAGGTTGTTTTATTTAATTTAAATGAGCTAAAATTATATAATAAGCAAAAGCTATGAGCTCCATTATTAATGGAATTAATGTGATAAAAAAAATTGTAGCGTGTCGCAATGGAAAAATTGACACGTTACAGTGTAAACTAAACAATCCAGTCTAAAGGCTACTACTTATACTACTTGGTGTGCAGTCGGCCCGCCCCCTTTTTACCCTCCTAGCCCGCACAGCAACGGCTAGATTGTCTATTGTTTTCGACAAATATTTTTTTTTTTGAGAAAAAACCGAAAATGTGTTATTTGGGTGTATTTTGACCTACTCTAGCAATATCGTCGTGATGTCTTTCTGTGTTGTGTGTGTATGTATGTATATCTGTCCGTAACGTCCGTCTAAGCCGCTTAACCGATTTACATGAAATTTTCAGGTAAAATAGCACTCGATAAATTCATCAATGCTAATAACAGTTTTTTGACAGTTAAAAAGTTTTAAAAATGCTAACTTTTTAACGGAACGTCGCATCAATATGCGGTTTTCGAAATATAGTAGCGCGCGTTTTTTGAAAAAAATTTTGTTTTAACAGAAAAGTTTGTAGGAGCTTGCATTTCGGAGATATTTACAAAAAACTATTTTCGAGGTTGATATAACGTGGAGTGTGCTAATGGGCTAGGAAGGTATCAGATCCATCATGGATCCATTTATTAAATTCTAAGACGCTTGTTTTCCTTAAGGTGTGGTTTCACACAGAAAAACTACAAAACTACTAAATACTTAGAGAAAATTATCCTAGGAAATTCTCGTTTGGATGGTTAATAGTGCTTCAACTTTCCAAACGGAAAAGCCGCATTTTAAAATAATAAAATAGAATATCCTTAATACCGGTTAAAACTGTTGGAACAATGACTAATAGTTAATCGTCCTCTACAATAGGAAAAAGGATTTCATTTTTACCTGGGGATATAGTCCAAGTAGCTCAAAACGAAACCCGGCCCTGCTAACATGAAATCCGTAATATGATGTCATATATCTGTTGCCACGTCCTGAAAAAATTGTGGAAAAAGGGGCCGTTCATAAATTATGTTGTCTAAATGAGTTTTTATCGCAGGATGTAATAAGAAAAACACAGCATAAAACGACGCGACGCGGGCTAATAAGCGCATGACAAATTATCGCATGGTTTGAATAGCCTAACCAACTCAAAGCACTATATATTTTGGTAAGGTAAGAAGTTGAACCTTACTTATAAAATTTTACAGAGGTAGAGGAGGCGGCAACAGCGGAAAAGCTACATTGTTTACCAACAAATGAATGAATGACCGCCGAAAACGGGCCTACTACTTCTCTTTATATTTTATTGCTCTGAGGCCACAACCCTCAAAAAATCAGCTGTTCTCGGGAGGGCTGACTTTTATATTTGGTCGGGCAGCAAAACGCTATTTTCGTCAAATTTTGGGGGATCTTGATAAGCATTGGCTCGTTTATACATCGACCCAAGAAAAGTAAAAAACCAAAAAAAATTTCATGGATTTGTCTCTGTAAGCTGCGTATCAATGCCCTGAACTTTCCGGTTTGCACCTTTCCACTTTTTTCAAAATATCGCAAAATCAAAAAAAGCCAAAATACTTATTGGTACCGTTTTTTTTAGGCAAGACCTGTGTCTATGAGTCTAAGTATCACAACTTTTAAAAATATTTATCGATTAAATATTAAAAAATTTACCGCAAATATGGAAAAATCACTGACTCAAAATAACGATTTTTTAAGAAAAACTACACAGTTGGAGATAAACGGCTGGGGATTTTTTATTTTGCGTTTAATTTTGGGTCCCCCGAAAGCCTTTGTTCTAATATAGACAAGCTTTTCAACGGTATGAAATTTTTTGCAAAACATACTTGGTAAGTGGTAGCAAAAAAGCGTTTAAAGTTGGATATTTTTCAGTTTTTTAAAAAAATATCCAAATCGTATACTGGTCAGACAGTCAGCCGCCATTTTCGTCAATTTTGATGGGAATTTCATAATGATTGGCAAGTTTGTACACCGACTTTAGAGAAGTAAAAAATAAAAAAAAAGTTGGTTGGTACTCTACTTTAAGCTGCATTTCAGTGCCCTTAACTTTCCAGTTTGCACCTTTTCACTTTTTTTAAAATCACTGAAAATCCAAAAGAGTCAAAATATTTTTTATTACGGTTTTAATTAGGGAAGACCTGTCTCTATCGGCTGTCTTACACAACTTTTAGAAATATTTTTTATTTTAAGAGAAATAATTTCAAAATAAAAGTAATGAAAAAAAAAGTTGTGATTTTTTAAAACCTAAATTTTTTAACTATGTGAAGATATTTCTAATGTGGATTTTATCTGACTGACTGTACTTTTTTTTCTTCCTAATAATAAAAAATATTGCAGAAAAAATCTGTAGCACAATCATAAATACCAACCTATTGCGTTATTCGCAAAATTCAAAGATTTTGGATTACTTATGCATTACCACTTTTTTAAACTCTATTTAACCATAATTTAAAAGAACATTTACCGTTTCTAATTAAAAAAAACTAAATACCAAATTCACTTGCTTAAAAAAATATATTAATTTAATCCAAAATGTTAAAAAATTTGCCGCAAACAGGAAAAAATCGTTGGTTCAAAATACCGGTTGTGTAAGCGAAAATGACGCGTTTGGAGATAAACCGGTGGGAATTTTTTAGTTTGCGTTTAATTTTGGGTGTAATTTTTTTGTTAATATACTTGGTAAGTGATAGCAAAAAAGTATCTAAAGTTGGATATTTTTTAGTTTTTATAAAAAGATATCCAAGTTATATAGTGGTCGGGCAAATTTAAAGATTTTGGACTGCTTAGAGAGAAAACCATATTTTAAACTTTATTTGACTAAAATTTAAAAGCGTATGTTTCTGATAAAAAAAACTAATATACAAAAGTATTAAAAAAAATAGAAAAATAAAAAAATTACTACACACTTGGAATTTATTCTGGTTCAAAATAACAGTTTTTAAAGCGAAACTATAGATAAATGGCAGGTGATTTTTTAGTTTGCGGTTAATTTTGGGTTCTTACAACAATTACCGTATACTAAAATAGTGTTAAGTTCTTAATATACTTTAGAAGCCTGAAATAAATGGAATTAACACATAGTAAAGGAGCTACCTTTATTTTATTTTATTTATTTACAAAGATCAGAAATATATATAATTTTCCATTAAAAAATATTTATCTTTTAATAAATACGAAAGGTAAAAAAACAGAATTATTTCATGCATTAAATAGTACATGGGTGCTAACCCGATTTTAAAATTTAAAAAATGTTACGGCACCTCCAAATTAAAATAGTATCTCATAAATACAAGCGAGCCGTTAGAAATAGGTTCTTCATAAAATTATATTTCATTAGAGACAAATAAGTTGATATAAGTGCTAAGCCCATTTTACTGAAATAAGTGTAATTTTAATTTTTTTAACAACTTTTTGGATTCGATGCAAAGACATAAATGTCATATCCTATCCTCAGTGACAAATCTGTTCATTTTAATTAATTTTGCTTGTAATAGCCAGCCATTTTAAAGTTTATATATAAATAATTATTTATTAGCATTAAAAAAAACACAACATAGTAAAATATTTTTGATTGAGTGATCGGCCTTAATCCGCCGTTGAGTATCGCTATAACACAAAAAAAATAATTTAAAATTTTTTAAAAAATAATGAAAATTACCCAAACTAAAAATGTACCTATTTTTCCTGCAATATTTTTTAATATTTTAAAAAGCAAATTATAGGCAGACTTAAAAGGAAAAAAAAAGTACGTCAGATAAAATCCTCTTTAAAAACTTTTTCACAGAGTTAAAAAATTTAGGTTTTAAAAAATCACAACTTTTCTATCAATATTTTTAATTTGAAAATATTTTTCTTAAAATAAAACATATTTCTAAAAGTTATGTAAGACAGGCCGATAGAGACAGGTCTTACCTAATTAAAACCGAAATAAAAAATATTTTGACTCTTCTTAAGGTGTTATTTTGAAAAAAGTGAAAAGGTGCAAACTGGAAAGTTGAAAGTTTTCTTTTAACTTTTTTTAAATTTTTTACTTCTCTAAAGTCGATGTACAAACTTGCTAATTTTTTTGAAAGTCCCATCAAAATTGACGAAAACGGCGGCTAACTAATCGACCAGTATACGATTTGGATATTTTATAAAAAAACTGTACTTACTAAGTATATTTAAAAAAAAATTCACAATTCACACCTTTTGAAAGCATTATATTAGAACAAAGGTTTTCGGAGGACTCAAAATTAAACGCAAAATAAAAAAATCCCCAGCTGTTTATCTCCAAATGTGTAGTTTTTTCTTAAAAAACCGTTATTTTGAGTCAGTGATTTTTCCATGTTTGCGGTAAATTTTTTTTTAGTTGAGTTAATTTTATATTTAGTTGCCTATTAGAGCCAGTTAATAGTATTTTATGTTTTGTTCAAATAAAGTTTAAAAAAATTGATTTGTATAAGCAGGCCAAAGTCTCTGACAGCTTGGTATATGTGATTCTGCTACAGGTTTTTCCTGCAATATTTTTTAATATTTAAAAAGTAAGATAGAGCCAAACTTAAAAGGAAGAAAAGAAAGTATGTCAGATAAAATCCGCCTCAGAAGTTTCTGGACAGGATCCAAAAATTCAAGTTTTGAAAAAATCACCACTTTGGTAAATTTGGCAAAGCTTTGATTTTGACATTATTTTGTCTGAAATCGATAAATATTTCTATACCTATTAAAACCCTATTAAAACAGCAATAAAAAAATAATAAGCTTTTTTTGATTTTGAGATATTTTGATAAAAGTGGAAAGGCGCAAACCAGAAATTTAAGGACACTGATGCGCAACTTATAGTGGAGTACCAACCATTTTTTTTTATTTTTTACTTTGCTCAAGTTGGTGTACAATCGTGCCAATGTTTATTAAAATCCCCCAAAAATTGACGAAAATGGCGGTTTAATAACCGACCAGTATACGATTTGAATATCTTTTAATAAAAACTGAAAAATAGCCAACTTTAAACGCTTTTTTGCTACCACTTACTAAGTAGATTTTGTAAAAAATAGCATACCGTTTGAAAGCCCGTCTATATTAGAACAAGGGTTTTTGCGGGGACCCAAAATTAAACGCAAAATAAAAAATCCGCAGCCGTTTATCTTCAAACATGTCATTTTTTCTTAAAAAAACCGTTATTTTAAACCTATGATTTTTCCATGTTTGTGGTAAATTTTTGAATATATTGGCTTATATTTAATTTATTTTTTTTTTAAGAAACTAAATTTAGTATTTAGTTCTCTATCAGATCCGGTAAAAATTATTTTAAGTTTTGGTCAAATAAAGTTTTAAAAAATTATTTTGTATAAGCAGTCTCTAAATTTTGCGAAAAACGCGACAGCTTAATATATGTGATTCTGCTACAGGTTTTTCCTGCAATATGTTTTAAAAAGTGAGATAGAGGCAGACTTAAAAGGAAGAAAAGAAAGTATGTCAGATAAAATCCGCCTCAGAAATTTCTGGAGGATCCAAAAATTCAAGTTTTGAAAAAAGCACCACTTTGGTAAATTTGCAAAGTTTTGATTTTGACATTATTTTGTCTGAAATTGATACATATTTCTAAAAGTTGTGGTGCATGGGCCCATAGATATAGGTCTTTCCTTATTAAAGCAGTAATAAAAAAATAATTACCATTTTTTCATTTTGAGATATTTTGAAAAAAGTGGAAAGGCGCAAACCAGAAATTTAAGGACACTGATACGCAACTTATAGTGGAGTATCAACGATTTTTTTTTAAAATTTTTACTTTGCGCAAGTTGATGTACAATCGTGCCAATGTTTATTAAAATTCCCCAAAAATTGACGAAAATTGCGGTTTAATGACCGACCAGTATACGATTTGAATATCCTTTAATAAAAACTGAAAAATAGTCAACTTTAAACGCTTTTTTACTACCACTTACCAGGTAGATTTTGAAAAAATTGCATACCGTTTGAAAGGCTGTCTATATTAGAACAAGGATTTTCGGGGGACCCAAAATTAACTGTAAAATAAAAAATCCCCAGCCGTTTATCTCGAAACATGTCATTTTTGCTTAAAAAACCGTTATTTTACACCTATGATTTTTTCATGTTTGTGGTAAATTTTTGAATATATTGGATTATATATATTTTTTTTTAAGTATATTTTTTTATTTAGTTCTCTATCAGAACCAGCAAAAAGTTTTGGTCAAATAAAGTTTTAAAAAATTGTTTTGTATAGGCAGTCCAAAATCTTTGAATTTTCCAAAAACGACAGCTGGGATTTGTGACTCTGCGACAGATTTTCCCTGCAAGATTTTTTCAAATTTTAAAAAGTGAGATATAGCCAGACTCAAAAGAAAGAAAAAAAAGTATGTCAGATAAAATCCGCCTCTGAAACTTTTTGACAGGGTCCAAAATTTCAAGTTTTAAAAAAAATCACTAATTTTGGTAAATTTTCACTATTTTTAGAAAAATATTCTCAGACACCATCTCGATATTCCTCCAGACTTTTGTAAGGATGTAAGATGATTAAAAGGTTAAAATCTTCATGATTTAGCATTCCTTATTTTGAATTCAAATTACCGAATTATTTGACATGTATTTGATTTTGTCATCTGTGTTTCTGCTTTAAATTTAATTTTAGTGTGAGTTAATGCAGTGGCTCTGAAAAATTAAGGATTACTATACATTTAAAAAAAATTGTTCTGCTAGAATATAGTAAAAACAATCTCAAAACCGGCTTTATTTTTAAAAAAATCAAATATTCATATACCGTCATTCCAACTTAAATATTTTAAAAACATCAGCTGTGTCGTGACGTGACCATCAAAAAAAAATCAGCCCCCGACGTGACGTCCACAAAGTGGAGGATCGTGGCCCGTCCGTTTTGATAGCCCTGGCTATAGTAATAACATATAGCACCTGGCTATAGTAATAACATATAGCAAGCATTTTTCTCGGCTGTGAAAAAAAAATATACCTGGTGGAAAAAAAAACCGGACAATTTTTTTTTCATTATAACTTTTCAACTGCATGCACTTGAGAGAGAAATAATCAGAGATTTGAATAAATATATATTTTTATCCGCCATCTCAAAATTCAAGATGGCGGACAAAATTAAAATGTACCCTTCAAAGATGCTCGTTTATTCGTGTGTTGCGAACACGTTTTAATAATTTTTTTAAATAAGTAAAAAAGCTACATTCTTGCCACGCACAACAAGGTACAAGTCAGTAAAATCGGTTCAGCTGTTCATATTTTTGTTTCAACCATTGTTTTGCATATTATACGATTGCCTTGCCAAGTATGTCTGCATTTATTTCCTTATAAATTTATTACTACTGAACCGATTTTGATGAAATAAAAAACATCCCAATGAGAATTTATTGCTTTTTAGTGATCATGATAAAAGCTTATCGCAATATTAAAGTTTAAGATGGCGGACAGAATCATACTTGGTTCTTCAATATGGCGTATTTATTCTTATTTTCTGACAATGTTTTAGTTTTTTTGCTCCGCACAACAAGGTATAAGTGAGAAAAATCGGTGTGGTGGTTCTCAAAAAATCTATTTTTGTTTCAGCCATTGTTTTACAGATTATACGATTGCATTGCTAATCCTGTCTGCATTCATTTTCTTATAAAATTATTATTACTGAACCGATTTTAGTGAAATAAAAAAAATCATGGTGAGCATTGATTGTTCTTTAAATACTATAATCGAAATTTGCCGTCATCTTAAAAGTTAAGATGTCGGACAGAATCACACTTGACCCTTCCAACAAGGCACGTTTATTCTTATTTTCCAAAAATGTTTTAGCTTTTTTTTTTAATTTATAGAGAAGCACTACTCTTCTCTCGCATAACGAGGTACCAATCAATAAAGTCCCTGTAGTGGTTCTCACAAAATCTGATTTGTTTTAACGGTTGTTTTACAAATTATACAGTTGCATTGCCAATCCTGTCTGCAATTATTTATTTATAAATTCATTATTACTGATCCAATTTTAATACAGTATCGTTAGAGAACAAGCAATTCTCACCAAGATTTTTTTTATTTTACTAGAATCAATTTAGTAATAACGAATTTATAAAGAAATGAATGCAGACAAGATTGGCAATGCAATTGTATAATCTGTAAAACATTGATTGAAAAAAAAATTTTTTTTGACCACCACACCGATTTTACTAATTTATATCTCGTTGTGTGGGGGCAAAGTAGTGCTTTTGTATAAATTTAAAAAAAAAACTAAAGCATTTTCGGAAAATAAGAATAAGCACGCCATTTTGAAAAATCAAGTATGATTCTGTCCGCCATCTTAAATTTGAAGATGGCGAAAAACTTTGATAATGATCTTTAAAAAGCAATCAATTCTCATTCGGATATTTTTTATTTCATCAAAATCGGTTTAGTAGTAATGAATTTATAAGGAAATAAATGCAGACATGTTTGGCAACGCAATCGTATAATATACAAAACAATGGTTGAAACAAAAATATTATTATATAATATAAAAACTACTGAACCGATTTTACTGACTCGTACCTTGTTATGCCTGGCAAGAATGTAGCTTTTTTACTAATTTAAAAAATAATTAAAACATGTTCGCAACACAAGAATAAACGAGCATTTTTCAAGGGTACATTTTAATTTCGTCCGCCATCTTGCATTTTGAGACGGCGGATAAAAAAATATATTTGGTCAAAAACCTAAATAATTCTCTGCCAAGTGCAGTTTGTCCCATTAAAATCAATTTTATAGATCAAAATTTATAATGAAAAAAAAAATTGTCCGGTTTTTTTTGGCCCACCCGGTATACATGCTTAAATACCACCTATCCACATTGTACACAGTGTGCCTGAACGAAATATAGGTTCCATAAAAATGGTTCCAAAAACTAATTGCACATTTTGAATATGGACGCTTTCCTGACTTTAAAGCGATATTCATATAAATCCTAGCTGAAATTTTATCAATTTTTTGCCATTTTTCTAGCTAGTCTAGGCGCTGGCTCCTGTCACATGTGATCTAATATGTCCGCTCAGTTTGACCGCGGGGCATTGTTAAGCACCCATAGGTGTATAAAAAAAGTTTGGTCACGTGGTCGAACTCATGGTCGTTTGGCCGCCATCTTTAAAAATGGCCGTTAAATTGATAGATTTTTTTTGTTTAAGCGTATCTCCCTATCCAGTCATCCGATTTTAACTTTTTAAGGCTTGTTATACTCCTTTTTTTTTAAGGTAAATAAATTTTGTTATTACAAATTTTTTAATAAATCAAGTAGTTTTTGAGATATAACAAGATAATTCGTATTTCCGCTCGCAAAAGAATTAAAATATACCCATGCTCATTTTATTGTAGCTACAATATTATTGACATTTGTTTTTTTTTTGTTACATAGAAGGCTTTAAACCTTTCATAGAAGAGGATAGTGATGGTAACCCTAAAGACTGCCTTAAAGAGGGTGGTTTCTAAACTGTTCACAAGATTATACAAAAAGTGAATTTGCAGCGAAACGATAGATCCTAGTGAAAAACGTTAGGAATAATTTTTTATAGTACTTTTAATTCCGTTTCTTCTGATCATTGTCATATCTTTTACAATTTTTAAGAAAAAAATCGATTTTTATAAGTTATTATCATAAAAATTCAGGCCAAAATTAATATTTCTCTAAATCACTAAAAATTTATTGTGACAAGCAAGATCCCTTCCAAAAAAATCGGACTCCACGTTGGGCGCCAAAGGAGGAGGCACTAAATACATTGTTTACCGGGACGCGTCAGATGAGCTGAATTTGAGATATGCTGAAGGACAAACCTTCCTGATATTTTTCCAAAAAAAAATGAGGGGGGTCATAGGATTCGTTTTCTAGCTACACTTATTCAAATGTGCGCCACTGAAATATGGACAAATATGACCATTTGTAGTTTTTTTGTAAGAATTTATCGCCAAATAAAAATAAAAAACTGATAGCTTTACTTTATTGGTAAAAGAGTTCTTTTAAGAATTTTATCAGTTTTTGACATATAGTTTCGGTCATATACCTACAGAGTCGCTCAAAATAATAAAAAAAAATACAGGAAAAATACCTCAGATTTATTAAATATATTATGAAAGGAAACTAAAAATAATTGGTCAAAATTAACTTCACTTGCTTTCATGTGAGTCGCTTTAACTATTCTAGAGTGATGTTTGCATAATAGGTTATGTGATAAGCTTACAGGGTATTTCAAAAAAAAATTAATTCAACGCATAACACGTTTACTAATTGTTTACGGAATAGTGTGTTTACCGGGATGCGTTGAATGAGGTGAATTTATAATATGTGAGGGCCCAAGCCGTCTAAATACTCGTCTTAAAGAAATTGGGGGTCATCGGTTTCGTTTTCGAGCAGTAATTATTTAAATCCGCCACTGGAAGAAAGAGAAATGTGACTTTTTGTAGTGTTTTAGCTAACTAACTTCTTGTCAAATAGAAATAAAAAACCAATATTAATTTTATTTAGTTGAACAAAAAACTCTTTTTAAGTAGGTTTTCAATTTTTTTATAGTTTTTGTCACATATCTACACATTGGCTCAAAATATGAATAACAGAAATACAGGGATAATAATATAATAACTGGGATTTGTTAAATATACCAAAAGGGATGAAATTAAAAATGCATATTCAAAATAAATTCATTTGCTTCAATGTGAGTCGTTGTAATTATTGTAAAGTAAACCAATAATGGGTGTACTAACTGTGTAGCGGAATAGTGTGTTTAACGGGATGCGTCAGATCAGGTGAATTTGAGATATGTTAGAGCCCGAGCCATCCTGAAACTTGCTCAAAAATATTGGAGGGGGGGGGTCATCGGTTTCGTTTTTGAACTATACTCTTATGGATTTTCGCTACAACTTCTACCTCTTTATAGGGATAAAAAGTTGATATTTAAACTTTTATCAATTAAGTTCACAGACTTTCTTTCTGAAAATTTTTGGCAGAATTATAGCTCAAAAACGAAACCGATGACCCTGCAATTTTTTTGAAACAAGCATTTGGACGGTTTAGGCTCAAACATATCTTAAATTCACCTCATTTGACGCATCCTAGTCCTATAAACACAATATTTCGTAGACCATTAGTAAATATGTCATGCGTTGAATTAATTTTTTAGTTTTTGAAATATCCTGTTAGCTTATAAAATAACCGATTATGCAAACATCACTCTAGAATAGTTAAAACGACTCACATGAAAGCAAGTGAAGTTAATTTTGACTATGCATATTTAGTTCCCTTTCTTTATACGTAATAAATCTCAGGTATTTTTCCTGTATTTTTTAAATTATTTTGAGTCACTCTGTAGCTATGTGACGCAAACTTTATGTTAAAAATTGATAAAATTCCTAAAAGGACTTTTTTGTCAATAAAATAAGACGAATATAATTTTTTTGTTTTTATTTGGAGATAAGTTATTACAAAAAAACGACAAAAGGTCATATTTTTCCATATTTCAGTGGCGCGCATTTAAATAAGTATAGCACGAAAACGAATCCTATGACCCCCCCCAATTTTTTTTGGTAAAAATATCAGGAAGGTTTGGCCTTGAACATATCTCAAATTCAGCTTATCTGACGCGTCCCGGTAAACAATGTATTTAGTGCCTCCTCCTTTGTAGTAGAAACAGTTAGGTGGGTTGAGAGTGACAAAATGATCTTTCCTACTCTCTCGCAACCTTCCTTTTTTTTTACTACTTCTCGCCCGTTAACTCTTTTGGTTCGTAGGAGAGCATAGAGCGTGGGTTCACGAGAACACTAAATATTATTCTATTTATAATAGCCAGCTAAGGAGGGCGCCACCAATTTTTATAAAAATTATTTTTTTTTAATATTAAAAAAACTATTTAAAAGAAAGATTTTTTTTTTTTTAATTTCTAAAATTTGAAGTAAAGTAAAAGAGAATTTAAGAAAAAATGTGAGAAAACATTTTGATACTATCAAAAAGAAATTAATTTAAAAAAAAATTGAGAAAGGTGAGTGACCTCAACCCTTGGCAGGTGTGAATGTCATAGTATCTCCCACTTTAAGTTGTTAGGGTAAAAACCTAATATTTACTTAAATAAAAAATGAATAAATTAATAAGATAAATAGGAGATATTTTGGGACACTCAACCTAGTCCAAGGTCCCTCGCTCAACCCTCAAGTTCCAAAGTTATAAAAAATTATAGAAACCAAGAACACCAATTTATACTGAAATACAACTTTTTATTAGTAATACATAAATAATATAAATCTGTGATCCTTTGTTTTATAGACCTATAACTAAATGAGAGTATGCCTTGTACCAACTTATGGCAAAATAAGAGTTTATCTTAATAAATACTGATTGGCTTAACTAAATCTACGGCTAACTGAGAGTATGCCTTGTACCAACTAAAGGCAAAATAAAGAGTAAATCTTAATAAATACTGATTTGGCTCAATTAAATTTATGGCTAACTGAGAATATGCCTTGCAGCAACTTATGGGAAAATAAAGATAAAATCTTAATAATTACTGATTTGGCTCAATTAAATTTGTTTTACTTTCTTTTAAACTAGATTTATAGGAACTTTGTTACACAAGCTTTTGCCATCAAATTAAAATTTCAAGCAATAAAATATATATACTACGCTTAGCGCTTTAACTAAATATGCTAAAATTAATAATTAACAAAATCACAAAATACATATGATCATATTATACACATGGTACAAAAATTTCCTTTGGTTGTGATCCGTACCAGACTGTGTTCCGTAAAACGCCTCGCTTGACAGTAAAAAAAAAATATAACAAAGTAGGTACTACTGGAACCCAACCCAATCCACTGTAGCAAAAAAATTATACACTCTTAGATAACTCCTTATTCCTCTATATCGGTGTTTTGATCAGAAAAACTGGCTAAAATCTTTTCACCACCCCAAAAATCGGTTTCAACAAGTAGGTACTTATCATAAGTTCGTTGAGGAGCTTCAAATCCAGCTAAGCTGCATGTCGTCTCCAACATTTTTGTGTTCCCCTTGTGGTACCTGTGATATCTTGTTGTATTAAAGATTCAGTCATAGCTTGTTCGCAGAGAATAGGAAAATTATGAGCGGTAGTTCATAGTCTTGTGGAAATGATGGTAGTGATGGTATGAAAGTTTTGCAGAGGTCTCAATTTGGCATTGTTATAGTATAGAAGTATTCTTGCTCTGCAGTGAGTGCCTAAGGTTATAGAAAGAAAAAAGGACCCTTAGATATGGTGATGCATAGAAAAAAATTCACATATCAACCCTCGTCTCGAGAAAATATTACCTCTCCCCCTTTATTAAGAAAAATCTCCCCAAAATCAAGAATTTACAATAAAATAATTTTCATTATCCCAATCCTCAAGAACAAAGCGAGATCAAATAACCTACCCTATCCGCACTCAAAGTACTCTCCTCTACTTTTTTTTAAATGCTTTTATGTATACTTCCCTAGTACCAAGTTTCTAGGTGAGATAAAATTTAATACCATACCTTTAAAAAACAACATTCTTTAGAAATTTAAGTTAAAATTAATGCAACATAACCTAATATCATGTTTTTAGAGATTTTGATCATAAAAATTTAGGCTAAAATTAATATTTCCCTAGATTAGTACAAACCGGTTGTTATATTAAAAACAGTGAAAAGGAAAACTGGCTAGCAAGCTCAAAAATTATAGTCTTTCTTCCTGCCTCCAAAACCCAGCGATCCTCCAGACGCTTATTCATTTGAAGTTTTTTTCTGCTTGAAAATTCTTAAACCCCTCCTAATTAATTTTTGTTTCATAATTGGCCCAATATTAATAGCGGTAAAAGATAAAAAACTAACCTTTCTCGAATTTTATAGTTAGTTGGTCCCCTTTCTTATGCCTTTACTAAGAATTCCGCAAAAAATAACACGTATGATGTCCCTGAATTTAATAAGAAAACCCCAAAGAGATTCCCCCCAGACTCTTCCCATCTCCAAAAAAAAATTCAAGGTTTGGATCATTGACTTCTATACCCTACGGGTAGACCCGGCCTGGGCCTAAATTGCCATTATATCAAGCTTTTATCGCAATTGACCAAATACAAATAAGAATTTGATGAGCAAGATAGGGATGAAAATAGAATTTCGGTTTGGTGAGTCCGGACACATGCAACATCGCAAAAATATTCTATTTGCTTGTCTTGGATAAAAAAGGGCAGTGGCGGCGCAAAATAAAAATGTTGAATTCCACTAGAATTTTTTTATCAACAATTTTCTGTTTGAATAATAAATAATTCATGAATACTTACTTGTGTATACTGTGTTTACAAAATTCTCTTCAGTAAAAAAAAAAGAGTAAAAATAATTTCTAAGCATGCTAAGGGCAGTGGATGTATTAAAATTATTGTTTTCATCTTAGAACTTTACAAATGTTGTACCTTCCAGGTAAAATATTTTATTTTTTTGAACAAAAGGGTCTTCTTCAACTCTTCTCTTCTTGGGTGGACTACAAGTTATGCTCGAGTCAGATGAAATTTCGGAACTGGGCACCGGGCCAACTCGGCGCCGCCAACAGGGCGCCACGCCGGGCCTAATGGGCACCGGGCCAACTCAGCGCCGGACTATTTTTTTTTCGATAAAATGTGCAGATAAAAAACAAAATAAATATGTTATTTATACAAAAATTTCAACATCTATTAAGTCGAGTGTTGAAATTTGGTAGGCGAAGTGTTCTGCGACTTGCAACACCGCCAAGTTCCATATTCGATACATATCGATGCATAAATAAGAAAGTCCGCCATTTTGGATCCGCCATTTTAATTTTTTTAGGTTTGTTTTTCATCTGCACATTTTATCAAGAAAAAATATTTTAGTCCGGCGCCCAGTTGGCTCGGAGTCCAGTTGGCCCGGCGCCCAGTTGGCCTGCCGCCCAGTTGGTGGCGCCGAGTTGGCGGCGCCCAGTTGTCCTAGACTGCAACACATTTCAGGGGTCTGGTACGTTTTACCACCTTTCTTAAAACTACGAAGTTTTTTGAAAAATGATAATTTTAGACCATTTTATAGTGATTTCTAAAAAAAAATTGCAGAAAATCGTTGTTTTGTTAAAAAAATTGAAATTGAAAAATTCTTAAAACCCCATTAAAACCCATACAAATTGCTACAAAAGAAGCATTTTCTCATTTCAAACTGAAACAAAACGGTCCCTGACGTCTATCAGCTGTTAACAAAAACTTGAAATAACTAAAGTCACTGATCGAAATCGGGTCAGTTTTTTTGGTCCTTTTATGAAAATGCACAATTTTTAAAAAAACATAAAATTCAAAACAAAATCAAGAAAATTATGATTCCTACATTTTTACAATTAAAAATTAGTTTAATTGAACATTATATCAATTTTTATTCCTTAAAACACTAAATATTAATAATTATTTACTTTTTTTAAATTTATCGAAGGTCTAACCGAACAAAACCAAACTGAACCGATCCGTATCGAAATGAACCAAATTAAACCGAATCTAACGGTTCGGTTTGGTTCGGTTCGATTTGGTTAAACTAAACCGTGCCTAACTGAATGTAGCTAAACCTAACCGAAACAAACTGAACCTAGCGGAACCTAACCAAACATAATCAAACTGAACCAAACCTAGTCGAAGAAAACTGAACCTAACCGAACCGATTCGAAACGAACCGAACCAAACGAGACCGAATCTGGCTGAACCTAACCAAAACAAATTAAACCTAACCAAACATAATCAAACTGAACCAAGCCTACCCGAAC